>OFHV01000895.1:0-19324 GCA_900245895.1 Lacerta bilineata | reverse complement strand
TAGCCTGCAAGAGGAGAAAGGTGTTTTCAAACACAGGAACAAGTAACACAGAGGGGAGGTGGCCGCGGATGGAAGAACCCATTTCCTGAAACCAAAGTATTCCTGTTTTGCCTTCGGGGAACAAAAAAGGCACCATCTTTTCTCTGCAAAAGGAGGGAGAGGGAAAGTGTGACAGGGAGGGCCGGAGCAAGGGAGTGCCAAAGGTTCTTTGGCAGGTTTGCTGGAACATTCCTGAAGCATTTGACACCTGCCTTTCACTCAGTCCTCTCAGCACTTTTCTACTTCCTGTCCCAAGCAGACTTGAAGCAAGCACACACTCCCTTGCTGTGCGTGGATTGTGTGGGTGCTGTGTCTGTTCAGGGCAGTGGTTTTCGACCAGTGTGCCATGTAACACAGCTGAAATATACTCGGAGTCAAGTGTGAATTTCATGCTCTTTATTCAGCTCATAGTAGTGAGGAATGCAGTTCCCCCAAAACGTTTGCTTTATATACACTATTTACACAATGGGCCCCTCGTGATTGGCTAATTCCGGGATACTCCTGTATGCCAAGTCGTGCGGATTCACTTCCACCTGGAGCTGGATTGGGTGGCTCCTGCGGACCAATCAGACTGCTGCAATCTCAATCCTATTGTTCTGGGACCAATCAGACTGCTGCAATCTCAATCCTATTGTTCTGGGACCAGTCAGACTGCTGCAATCTCAATCCTATTGTTCTAGGACCAATCAGACTGCTGCATTTTGGATCCTATTCAACTCAGTACATAACACCCCTCCCCTCTAAGTTCCAGTCCTGCCTGGGAGGTTGCATCCATAGTCCTCAAGGTACGCTGGCCGCCTACGTGTGCGTTGCAGCCTGGGCTGTTCCCTGGTCAGGGGTTCTGGTTCTGGCTCGTGTTCCGAGGCTGCTCAACTCAGTACATAACAACAGCCTTCATGCCCTGGGGGCAAATGAAATGCAAAATGTGATCAGGGACCTTTCCTCCATCACTGCTCAGGCTGCCTCTTCTGCTGCCGTCATTCCCCTAGCACAGTGGTTTTCAACCAGTGTGCTGTGGCACCTTGGGGTGCCTTGATTGATGATCTGGGGTGCCATGGGCAACACAGGCCTCCGTCCCTCTTTCCTTCCCTCCCTCCTCGGATGCCCTCTTGAGTTTCTGCCTCCCAAAGGCTTCCATAGCTGTTTGTTGCAGCAGCCCTGGCTACAAGCTCCCCTGGCTACAAGCCTCTGGGGCTGGCCAGGGGGTGCTGGTTTCCAGGAGCTGAGGCAGCCTCGGAGCAAGCAAGCAAGCAAGCAAGTGGATAAGGGAGCCCAGCCAGCCAGTTCACCAGCCATTGCTGTTGGGAATGGCTAGACAAGTCCCAGGCCCCTGTGGGACAGTGTGAGGAGGCACCTCTCTTTGGGGCAGGGGGAACTGCTCAGGGACCATGGGTGGCAGCAGCGGCTGCCCTGGGGACTCCCAAGGACAGGGGAGAGGAGGCTGAGGGAACCCTCCACAAGGGATAGTGTTTGAAAAAGGGTGAGAGGCTGTAGGCAAGGGGTGACATAACTGGGCTCCTGAGCCCCACTGGGGTGATGCAGAAAGAATGTAGTTGGTCAAGGGAGCTGTGGGCTCAAAAAGGTTGAAAACCTCTGGTTTAGGTGAAAGGCTTGGATGTCTAAGCAGCAAGCATTCTTGGGAGTGACTCTTCTCATGCTCCTCCATAGTGGGAAGTCGCTATTCATGCTTGTCTTGTTCACAGAGGGGCCACTCACAGGCATACCCTCCAACATTTCTGCACTGAAAATAGGGAGATCCCATTCCGTAATAATAATTTTACTATTTATACCCCACACACCATACTGGTTTGCCCCAGCCACTGTGGGCGCCTTCCAATATTTATAAAAACACAATAAAACATTAAACATTTTTTTTAAAAAACTTCCCTATACTGGACTGCCTTCAGACGGCTCCAGGGGTCAGATAACTCCACACCCTCCAACATTTCTCCAATGAAAAGAGGGGCATCCTAAGGAAAAGTGGGACATTCTGGGATCAAATCAGAAACAGGGGTGGGTTCTCTAAATCAGGGACGTCCCTGGAAAATAGGGACACTTGGAGGGCTTGCTAACAGGTGATAGAGTGGCCCCTTTCCCAAAATTTTCTTGCAAAGGGCCATGGACCACCTTCATTGGCTGCACCCTCAGCCTGAGAAGGTCCTTAATTGGTCAAAGAGCACAAGAACAGATGACATACTAGGTCAACACAATGGACCATCTAGCTTAGCATCCCATAAGGCATCCTTTCCCAACCTGGGAACCTCCAGATATTTTGGACTACAACTCCCATCAGCCTCAGCCAGGATGACCAATGACCAGGGATTTTGGGAATTGTAGGTCTGACAACATCTGGAGGCAAATTCCTCAGAGAATCATTTCTTGCACTGCCTCAAGCAACTTCCCCAAGAGAGCATGATGCATGATTTATGCTCTTCTTATTAGTTGTTGGCTAGAATCTGGCACTCAAAGCTCAGGAGTATAGCCGCTTTGTGCTTTTGGCTCTATAGGATTCTTATTAGTTAGATCACATCTCCCTGCTTTGCTCAATGTGACATAAGTTATACATTGTAGGTACAGTACTGCACAAATAAATGGGTTCTGCTATCACTCTTCTGGTGCTCTTCACAACCTCTTCCCTTGATGCTCAGTGGACCTTCCTCATAGGTCTTATTTTCTCACTACCTCTGCTGACAGCTTCAATTGCTGCTTCTTTGAGGGCCTCCAAAGAGGCTTCTCTGGGCCTTAGCACCTAAGTTGAAAGTTCTGAAGGCTGGAAAGGGCCGGCTGCAAAGTCAAGAGCAAGGGCTCTGGCAGATGGCTAGAGCCAGGCTGATCTCCTAAGTAAATACAGGGGACATGATTAATTTGTCAAATGTCGAGAAAGAATCCAGTAAATTTGAATCAACTTGCATCAATGGACTAGTTCTGAAATGGACCTAGCTCAGATCCAAAAGTTATCTGGACTTACCTTATTATTTCCAGGTCTGAGTTCACCTATATTCAGTTTTGTGAATGTGGATTGCATGTGGGACTATTTGTTTCAGAAAAAAATATGTGTTGTTTGTTTTCCAATCTGTAGATCAAAACTTCTTACCTATCAGTTTGAGCCAATGTAAATGTGTAAGCTTCTCGGCAGCTGCAGTAAATTCCTTCTTTGATCACTGCTCTGTTCTGAGTTTTTTTTAGGTCTGGATTTCCTTTTCATCAAAATTAATGCCCAAGGCAATGTACCTTGGGAAAAGGAAGAGGCAAATGGAATAGATGATTACATTTTTAAAAAAACAAAAACAAAACAAAACAAAACAGAAGAGTCTGCAGTTAAGTGTGAGTATTAAAACTTGTGCTGCTTGTTGCTAATCAAGTTGTGGACAATATCCTTTCTACATGGCACCCACAATGAATGGTCTTTTATTAGGTTTTCTCCAGTACAAAAGAGAACACATCCAGGGCTGGGAGCAGAAGTGCAACACAGAAGAAAGACATGTGGACCCTATACAACATTTTTTGAATAGAAAAAGAAAGAAGAAATGTCCTTAGGGGATACATGGAAATTGTTGCTCAGCTTCCAGTCTCCACAACGTGATCCCAGCTTCAAGCTGAATTTAATACAGCAGGAGCAGGAGCTCAGAAGTAAATGTAAAAGTAGCAATCACATGATTTGGTGCATAGAGGGAAGTGGTTTTTAGACACACCAACAGAAACTGGATTAGAGAAGGAAATGAATTCAGAATGCAGATACTGTACTACGTGAAGAGGGAGTTCTCTGTGCTCCTTCCTTCAGGGGTCCACTGTGGACTGTTGTACTTCTGTTCCAGCATGAGAGTGATTCCCTAGCAATCTTCCTGAGGACTCAAAAAATCAGGTATACCAGACCCTCCAAGTGTCCCTATTTTCCAGGGACATCCTTTATTTAGAGAAGCCGTCCCGGTTTCTGTTTGATCCCGGAATGTCCTATTTTTCCTTAGGATGCCCCTATGTCCACTGGAGAAATGTTGGAGGGAACAGAGTTATCTGATGCCCGAACCATCTGAAGGCAATCCTGTATAGGGAAGGGTTTTTTTTAACTTTAATGTTTTATTATGTTTTTATATATGTAGGAAGCTTCCCCGAGTGGCTGGGGCAACCCAGTAAGATGTGTGCCGTATAAATAGTATTAATTATCATTATGAAATGGGACGTCCCTATTTTCATCAGACAAATGTTGGAAGGTATGATATACGGCTGATCCCAGATTACCTTGATGGGGGAACGAGGACAGGGAAGGCCCTTGTAATTCCTCTTGAGCTCAAACCAAGCCAAATATGAAAAGGCATCACGGCAATAGGAACTGCAGGCTGCTGGCCTGTGTGAGAGAGGCTGTTGCAGGCAGAAGGGTGGCCTCCAGGGATTCCTGGTACTGCAAAGGCGTTGGTGTGTGTTGAGATCCCCTGCACCTCTGATCTTCGCAGGGCTGCCTTCTTTCTGCCACCTGCAAGGCTTGGTCCATCAGATATGATACCTCCCTTCTGACTCACCCTCAAAGGGAGTTTCCTGCCCATCACCTCCCCCAGCCCTTGCAGCTAAGGCTGGGCCTTTTTCCCAGCCATTCAAGGAACCCAATTACGCAGGGGGAACTAGGCGCCAAGGAGGCAGCCGAGTGACGCCAAAGGTGAGGACAACCTGTGCCACCAGGTATACGGACAGGCAGGGCCGTCTTAAGCATATCTGACGCCGTGGCACGAAGATCCCTCCGGCGCCCCCCCTTTTCCATGCAAGAGGTGCGGCGGGCAGCCGGAGGGTGCGGCACAGTAGGTGAGGACGCTGCCAGCTGTGCTGTGCCTCTGCCTCCTCGGCCGAAGTGGCACTGCCATCCAGAGAGCCCTGGCTGCTGCGCCGACGGGTGGCTCGCCAACGGCCTCCCCGCGATGGTTTCCGCAGCCCGAGAAGAGGTTCCTCTGGCAGCAGGAAGGAGGCTCTTGGCACGGTGCGGCATGGCGGAGGCGCCCTCCAGGCCTTGGCGCCTTGCGCCAGTAGCCTCTATGGCTAAGACACCTCTGCAGACAGGGTCCGGGCAGCGTGGCTAAAAAGCCACAGATGGCAAGTTTTCCTGTCTGCCTCTTGCAGTGTGCCAGTCTCACAATGTCTCACAGAGCTCGCTTTTCTGTTTTGCAAAATAAAGTCCATGTTTCACATGCTTCCTCTCTAAGCCGACAGGTTGCACACTGGGACAACACAAACTTATTTGTTTGCTTCCTGAAGACGCTGCACTACAAGATCTGAGAGGCGTGACCCAGGCTCTCTTGCTTACAGTGCCTCTGTAGATTCTGGCTGGGGCACAACCCTCAGGGCCCCTGTAGTCACTATACATTAGGCACAGGTGTGTTATTACAACTCCAAAGACTGCTTCCCCTCCCTGCAGAGTTGCAGAGGCATCTTTATAAGAGTAAACTCACATCTAGCAACCTGTAGAGGAGAAAGTGTCAGAGGTAAAGCAGCGACAGACAGAACGTTAGGGCTGCCATACGCCTGCAATTTCCTGGACATACCTAGGATTCGTCCTTTGGAAATAGCGCTCTGGCAGAATCTCTGAAAATCATTAAACATGTCTGTAAGAACCCATACATATGGCAACCCATGTTGGAAGTGTTGATTTTTTGGCGAATTTCTTAAAAAATAGCTCAAAAACTTCTTTTTGAAATTTTGCAAAAGAAAAGCTCAACCCTTCTCTATGCTATCACATCAAATTACCTCTTCTCATGCTGTCTTTCACTGGAAGAAGCAGCCACCAGAATGGTAATACTGTACATATGTTTGCATGCAATTTAGCCACCAGATTATACTCCAATCAGGCACACTTTCAGATTGCACTCTGCACTTAAAACACTTGGGGCACAAGCCCATGGTGCAAATTTGCACAACATGCTAATTTATATGTGCAGATGCACCTGGGAAATTAGGGTGGTGGCTGACCTCTGAGTAGCAATGCACTTCACAGTGTGCCCTCCTAAGCACAAAGTTTTATTTATTTAAGTCTTTTGGGGGGGGGCAGTATTGTGAAAGACCTGCAACCTGCTACAAAGTATGCCAGGCTTGGGGCCCTGGGCCACATCCTAACCGTGTCCCTGGAAATGAGCATTAGGATGGCTAGAAAGTTCATTACAAGGCTTTGGAATAGTTTAGGGCACATCTTTGCCCAAAGAACCCTGGGAACTGTAGTTCTGCGATGGGAGGTTAGTGATCTCTGATGGAGAACCATCCAGTTGTTGGATTCAGACAGCCATCTCACTGGTTGCTTCACCATTAGATTTCCCAGTATTTTGTGAGAGCATGAGTGGGGGAAGGAGCCATGGCTATTAAGCTGGTATAAATCTGTGCTTAGTGTAGAAATGCCCTTAGGCAAAAATGCTGAGAAAATGTATCACTCTGTCTTCGTCAGCAGCTGCAGAAGCAACCTGAGCAAACAGGGTGGTTGCTTCAAACCATCGCTTGAGAGCAGAGACTTTTCCTTGCTTGAGTGCCCTTAATTCTTCCCATCGACAGCAATTGCCCTTAGGTGATCTCACGGGGAGGCGTTAGATACTGAAAGCATCATACACCCAAGGCTATCATGCGATTGAATTTAGTTTTAACATCTCACTACATGGCTGTCTTGAAACCAATTGCCAGAGCCCATAGCAATAGAGTGGCACCTCGGGTGCCGAAGGTAACCCATTCCAGAAAGCCATTCGACTTCCTAAACATTCGACAACCGAGACGCAAAGGGCGGTCGGCAAAGTCAATGGAGAAAAAAGAAGCCGGCAATTCCGGGTTTTTGGCGTTTGGGTTCCGAAACATTCGGCTAACCGAGGTACCACTGTACTCCTAAGGTGTCTGGGGTGGCAGAAAGAGGAAATGGGAGACATTTTGCTCTATTGTTTTGCTCTCCACTGAGCAGCAGGGGGAGCAACAGGGGAAGAGAATGAGCAGGGAAGATCGACACCACCATCTGAATCCTGAACCACGCAGCAGGAGAAACTGATTAATGAATAATATGTGAGCCCTGCACAGTGCAGTCACTTCCTCTCCCAGCTGTGGTGCTCTCATCCTCCAAAGGGTCCCTGACATCCAGGGACAACCCTACGTCTATTGATGCCTGGAGGCAGAGAAATTTCAAATGGAGAGCTTTCTTTCTCTCACAGAGCTTCCAGGCCAGCAGCTTACTGAGCACGCATCTTAATTTGTTTGCAGGGGAATTTGATGGTGCTGACTGTTCAATGAACATTCATTCTGATTTGCTTACGGGGAGGTTAGATGACCTTGCAAGTGTCATCCTGCTCTTTCCAGTGCATTTCCCCATCACTTTCCTTATTGCAAGAATTCGGATCAGTTTTGTTGCCGGTGCTTTAATTTAAACCCTGTGCTTAGGGATGGGGAAACATTACAATTTTGGTTTATCTCATTTTCTAATTTTTCCCTTCTTGAGTTCAGTTCTCCACATTTCCACATCTGTGTGTGAAAATGTTTTTGTCCTCATGAAAATTCACCAGCATTTTAGTGCAAATATCTCCTAATATGCACATTTGTCTATGCAGTTTTGCCTATTATACACATTTTTTGTAAAGCACTTCTTCCCAATACAATGGGGAGAAAATAAATAGTTGATTGGTAACTAACAGAGAGGCTAAAATAGTGGGTGAAAAGGGTTCTGCTTG
Source organism: Lacerta bilineata (assembly GCA_900245895.1). NCBI lineage: Eukaryota > Metazoa > Chordata > Lepidosauria > Squamata > Lacertidae > Lacerta > Lacerta bilineata. The sequence continues at coordinate 11,615 of OFHV01000895.1, read as the reverse complement.
TGTCTCCTAGCATGCTTTGCATTAAATGCCCCTGCCCTTTTTACAAAAAATTCAGCAGACTCTGAGTTGCACCTGCTGCTGTCAGATCTAGTTTGAACCTGAAGTGCACAGTTAACAGGCGTACTTGAATGGCGCATGTGTTCACAAGCACTTATTGGCTGTATGGCCCCTTTACGTTTTGGGCGCTTCCAGACTGTTGCTCATTTTGGGTGGGATTCAGTCACATAACCAGAAAATTCAGCTTACACAATGATAGTCGATTGGGAGGTCTTGCACAACGAACATACCGTACTTCTTCAAACTTCAGACTTTCTGCAATAAGGAAAGTAACAGGGAAATGCACCCAAGAGTGTGGGATAACGCTTGCTTTGGTTGGCACAATGTCATCTAAGCTCCCTTCAGACAACCCAGAATGAATGATAATCCCAAAGCCACTGTCATCTAATCCAGTGTTTTTCAACCTTTTTTGGGCAAAGGCACACTTGTTTCATGAAAAAAATCACGAGGCACACGACCATTAGAAAATGTTAAAAAATTTAACTCTGTGCCTATATTGACTATATATAAAGTAATTCTCTTGAATTTTTCAATTTTCCCCACGGCACACCAGGCAACATCTCGCGGCAACTAGTGTGCCGCGGAACAGTGGTTGAAAAACACTGATCTAATCTTCCTGAAAGCGTATCAGGCTCAATGAACAGGTTTTCTGGAAGTACCATACGCTGGGTGTGCATTTTAACTATCTCAAGTGTAGGCCTAAAAATATAGTATGTGAAGTGGCCTCCAAGTGCTGTTCCGGATTACCAAATAGGCAGAGGAGACACTGGCCTTTGTTTGGGCCACATGCCTTTTTGAGGACTCTGCGACAATGGATCAAAATAATATTGATTTGATGTTGAAAGAAAACCACAACCAACCTTTCTTGGTTCAATGTTATCCCACTAGAGCACGTGCGCAAGTGCCCCCCCCCCTGAGATTTTCAACTGCCTAGGGGCCTCCGCAGGATTTAATCCGGCACTGTCAAATTGGCTGGGCAAGGTTGTTTTCCTCATTCTCTTGAGTTGTTCTGAGTCACAATGCAGGGCACTGCTGTCATTCCAGATCAGTTAACAAGGGTTGGAAGGATGTGATCTTGTGGAACGTGTGCAGGTGTCGGGTGAACAAGGTGTGGCGAGGTCATGCTCATTGTGATCTCCAGCGCTCTGCTTGCTTGGAAATCTCTGTGGCCAAGAAGAACTGGGAAGCCAAGAACCCATGACGAGGCAGGATAGGCCCCAGAGGAGGTGACCTAGCGCAGGCTGCATCAAAGAGCCTTTGTGTGTGCCGAGACCGAGCGGGAATACTGTCACCACGGCCCCACCCTGCCAGTGACTCACTGGCGCATTGCTGGGGCCTGACTCACCACCAGGCGGGCTTCCCTCCCCCCACGCCATGCCTTCCTATGGGGGACCCAGTGCCAACAGCCCATGCAGCTGAATTGGGGATGCTGGGGGGGGGCAGGTGGCTCACACACCAGATACAGTTAGAGAACTCTTGATCAGGGAGGGCGACAAAATACGCCTCGGCCTGGGATAGACGGACAAGCTTGGGGGAAGACACGCAACACACTCCTGTACACATGACAACAGGAACACTCAACACTCCTGGGATGGCAAGATGTGTGCAAAGAGACAGAGAGGCATGAAGCTGGGTTGTGCTTGCTCTTCGCATGCCAGGTCCAGTACAGCCCTTCATAGGCAGTTTTGCCCCCTCCTGACTCGGCTGCCGCCCAGGGCCTTTCCAGGGTGTGAGTCACCATGCTGCATCCCGTGGTTCCCATCAGCTGCTTCGCTCATACGGGGGGGGGCCTTCTCATTTACCTCCATTCACCACTTGCATTCAATTCCCCCTACGGCAATGGGGTTCCCCAGGAAACCCCAGTCATCATTTAGGCCCCGAAAGACATGGCAGGGAACTCTGTACAGGCCCAGCACGAACGGGACGCTTCGTATCCCAAATATTTTTCAAACAAAGGACACGCCTGGAAGCAATAACAGGCTTCCGCAGGAAGCTGGTAAATTGGACAGAAGGGACTTGTGAGTCAGAGAGAGCCTTGAAGCTAGACTGGACAGCTTCATTGCTCCATACAGGGCATAAGGGTTAGGAAAAAATTTATTGTAACAGGTAGCTGCCACTGCTCCATGTAGCCTGGATGTAGTCGGCATAGACTTCTGGACCCATCTCTGTCTCTGGATGCCCAGGTGACTGCTGTGAACTTAGGCTGGGGTACCAGATAAGCCCTGTCCTGGAGGATGTCGATCTGGCTATAGTACGATGCCATGGGCTTTATGTTGCAAAGGGATAGTTGAGATCCGATATTTCTGTGTTGTTGAGAATATTGGGATGTCAAGAGGGGTAGGCATGTTGCTGCAAAAGGACAAAATAATTTTTTGTGGAGCGCCTTAAAGTTTTTGTTGGGTTAGAGCAGTGTTTTTCAACCACTGTTCCGTGGCACACTAGTGTGCCGCGAGATGTTGCCTGGTGTGCCGTGGGAAAAATTGAAAAATTACTTTATATATAGTCAATATAGGCACAGAGTTAATTTTTTTAACATTTTCTAATGGTGGTGTGCCTCGTGATTTTTTTCATGAAACAAGTGTGCCTTTGCCCAAAAAAGGTTGAAAAACACTGGGTTAGAGAGCCCCTTTCGCCTGACAGGATAAGTGGAGAGAGAACGAGGACGTGGCAATCAGGACCATGCTTTCTGTCGCATCAAATTCCACTCCAGATAGGCTGAAAATAAGTCGTGCCATTGCAAATAAGGACACGCGGCTGCTTGTTTAGTAGATGAGGGGCATAATTTGGACAGGCCAAACCTGATGCTGACTCCAATGTAGTCTGTCTTCCACACATGTGGAGAAAAACACATGCAAAATCCATGCGCATTTTCCAGTAAAGTTCCACGTGAGAGGAAAGAATGGCAGACCCTCCAAGGGTCCCTATTTTCCAGGGACGTCCCTGATTTAGAGAAGCCATCCCGGTTTCTGATTTGATCCCACTTTTCCTTAGGATGTCCCTATTTTCCTTGGAGAAATGTTGGAGGGTATGGAGTTATCCGACCCCTGAGCTGTCTGAAGGCAATCCTGTATGGGGAAGTATTTTAAATGTTTAATGTTTTATTATGTTTTTATATACGTTGGAAAGCGCCCAGAGTGGATGGGGCAAACCAGTAAGGTGTGTGGGGTATAAATAATAAAATTATTATGGAATGGGACGTCCCTATTTTCATTGGAGAAATGTTGGAGGGTATGGAATGGCTGAACAATCTAATCACACTCTCTGCAGAGACGCAACATAATGACCTGCCCTCAGCAGAGGGTGATTGGAAGGAGACGGCAAACCACGCAGAGATGCGGTGGACAGCCTCTTCTGCCTGGTGCCTCTTTGGGGCTCACATATTGGTAATTACTGACCTAAGGAACGGCAGCCCGTATGATTCTCACTTGACGTTGGTTCAGCCTCTGGGCTGGCCTTTGTGCAGCTGCCTAGAACAGATTTCTATTTGTTCCGCCAGAAATCTGTTCCGCTCTCGCCCTGTCCCCCCAAGAATCCTACGGGCTGTAGTGTAATTCTGTCAGGAATTGTGGTACGGCGAGGGGCAAACTATGGTTCCCATTGTTCTTTTGCGGAGGAAATGTGTGTTGAATGTACACAGCCTCGGTCCTCGAGACCCACTGGACCTCAGAGGGCCAGTCCTACAAAGTGCTAGCCAGCGTAGTCAAACGCTGAGCCCCAGCTGATTTTTAGTACTCGGGGTGGGAACCCAAAGCAGCACACTCTGAGAGCGGCAGGGGGAGGCCGGGCTGCTGGCTGGCGAGGCCTGAAGCTGGCTGCCAGCCAGCCGAGATGGTTCTGTTTCTTGTGACTCATGCTGCTGTGTGAGTCACCCACACACGGCAGCCCTTTTGGAGGATTAACAAACACTGTGTCACTGGGCAACAGAAAACAGAATGGGGAGAGAGAGAGAGAGATTCCCCATACCCCACAGTGACAAAGCAAACAAACTCCCTATCTGCCCCACATCCCAGGCTCCCTGTATTCCAGGCTTTGCCTCAGCCACACTGGCTGATGGGACACGAGGAGATGCTCCTTCTTGCTTCAGGAAGTCAACAGAGAATGACTGGGTGGAGGTGTTCCCTGGGTGTGTGTCTCATTCCGCTGCTCATTATTACCTAATTGACCACATACGGCTGCTTATATTTTAAGGAATTAGCTTAATCCCTTTAATAACGTACCACACAAACTTTCTCCCTATTACGGCAGTCTATGTGAGTGTGGCGGAGCTTGTTCCACCGAAGGGTGCTGAGCTGCAGAGCGGGAACCCAGGAGTCCTGCCTCGCAGCGCATGCACCCATTATGTATTTATAATAGAGAGAGGGAGTGGCTTACAGATAAAAACGAGAATCACTAGAAACATACAGTAGGAGAAACAACCATTAAAAATAAAAAACAATTAAAACACGGATAGAATTAAAACTATAGACATACTTAAAAATCTGTTTTAAACAATTGCAAATAATTACAATGAAAACGTTTTCCCAGGCCGCAAGTTTGACGCATTAGCAGCACCCACGGCAGAAACGCAACCAGCAACACCTTGCAGAACGGGGTACTCACTCACATGGTGTGTTGAACAATGCTTGCGTACACCCAATACATGTAAAGCACATGATCTCCCTCTCTCAAAAAAAATCCCAGGAACTGTAGTTTACTCCTTACTTTGTTGTTGAGTCGTTCAGTCGTGTCCGACTCTTCGTGACCCCATGGACCAGAGCACACCAGGCACGCCTATCCTCACTGCCTCCCGCAGTTTGGCCAAACTCATGTTAGTAGCTTCGAGAACACTGCCAACCATCTCATCCTCTGTCGTCCCCTTCTCCTTGTGCCCTCCATCTTTCCCAACATCAGGGTCTTTTCCAGGGAGTCTTCTCTTCTCATGAGGTGGCCAAAGTACTGGAGCCTCAGCTTCAGGATCTGTCCTTCCAGTGAGCACTCAGGGCGATTTCCTTGAGAATGGATAGGTTTGATCTTCTTGCAGTCCATGGGACTCTCAAGAGTCTCCTCCAGCACCATAATTCAAAAGCATCAACTTCTTCGGCGATCAGCCTTCTTTATGGTCCAGCTCTCACTTACATTACTACTGGGAAAACCATAGCTTTAACTATAGGGACCTTTGTCGGCAAGGTGATGTCTTTGATTTTTAAGATGCTGTCTAGGTTTGTGATTGCTTTTCTCCCAAGAAGCAGGCGTCTTCTAACTCCTTACTTACAGAGCTACAATTCCTAGCACCGTTAGCAAATTAAAAACCCCAGGATTCTTTGGGGGAAAGTCACAGGTGCTTTGAATGTATGGTGTGTACAAGGCCAATATGGCCACATGTGGATTATGCTCCGATTCTGCAGTTCCCCCTTGTCGTTTTGCACATGTGGGATGGGCCAAGCTATCAGCATATTTCCCTCCATGGTGCACCAGGACTAGACATGCTTGGCAAGTCGACTACGAGAGACAGCAGGCTTGGGGCAGCAGCAGCCAGATCACAGCACAACCCACCGGGAAGTTTTCTTGTACAAGTCACTTTGATATGGAGCTATTTTCCAGTCCAAAAGGGTGAGGGCAGAGAGACTTCCGAGTGCTACGTTGTTCCCCCCCCCCAAATGTTTTGCATTTGAACGTTGCAAGAAAGGAGATTCTGATTAAACTTCAGGAGGAGTTTTCTGACAGTGGAACAGGTTCTCTTGGAGGATTTTAAGTAGAGGTTGGGTGGCCATCTGCCATGGGTGCTTGAGCTGAGATTCCTGCACTGCAGGGGGTTGGACTAGATGACCCTCGGGGTCCCTTCCAATTCTACAATTCTATGTTTTGAAGTCGCTTCCCAACATCTTTTGCCTTCTGCACCACCACCCTGGCCCAAGCCCACCTCACTAAGCAGCACGAAATGTCTGTTATACAGCAGATCACCCAGAGGTCTGATCCTGCAGCCACAGAATCATAGAATTGTAGAGCTGAAAGGGGTGCTGAGGGTCATTTAGTCCAACCCCCTGCAATGCAGGACTCTCAGCTAAGGATCCATGATTATATTGATGCAGCCTGGCCTGTTGGTGAGCCCTGATCCAAAAACCTTGACTTGAGAGAGAAAGAGAAAGAGAAAGAGAAAAAGAAAAAGAAAGAGAGAGAGAGAGAGAGAGAGAGAGAGAGAATATGATAGAACAAGACGTCTCTGACCCCTCCTAAAACCACACAAAAGGAAACACCACAAGAATGTCAACTCTTTTCATTTCGGCGCAAACCAGAAACCTACTTGCTCATCCGGGCATTTGCAGCATGTTAGATATGAGCTAGTCTGCTCTGGGTTTTGTTTTTTAAGGACTTTGTGCTTTTAAACTACAGCATTTAACCCACTGGCTTTGGTGTGCACAGTAATGAGCTGTGATCTTATTTATATTGCCTCCATTGTAATATGGGGACAGTATTTGATTCCACCTTGAGACCTGAAGGGTGAGTTAGAAATACAGGCAACGAATGATTACTGCGCGCGTCTGAAAGATGTGCGATTGTGCAGGCACACACGGTGTTGAAACATGGGCGTAGCCAGGATTTTTTGTGGGGGGGGCAGGGCTTTTTGTTGGGGGGGCAGAACCTATGTGTTCGGTCAGTTAGTTAAGTATTTCTATTGTTTTACTTAATCTGGGGGGGGGGCTGCCTCCTCTGCTGCCCCTGTGAATCCTGCCACCCGATCCACTTGCCTGCCTCACCTTGCCTCAGGGGTGTGCTGGCCCTGCAAAGAGTCATGTGAACATACCCTTTGAGCCCCTTCCAAATGTTCCACACACCTCAGGGGTCCCTACCCAGCCAAATCTTTGGTCTATCAGGCAAGGTTTTTAGCAATTAGAATAAGATCCACTATTTGACTATTGATTCAAAACCCTAAAATGTATTTTATATAATTGGCTTTCTTTATTACTATTCTTTGTAGATCGCATTGTTGTTTTATTGCTATGGCCGATGGCTGATGCAAATAAATATTCATTCATTCATTCTACAGGGCACCTACAGGTTGACTGGGGTGTGTGTGTGTGTGTGTGTGTGTGTTGGCATTTGGATTTCCCACCCCGTGAAGCAAGATCTCTTGGGCCAGTGCTGGAGCTGCTGCATACTTCTAACAGCCTCAAGAAAACTGCCCTACGTGATTCCCTTTCCAGCCTGGCACTGCGCTTGGAATCCCGGAGGCCCAGGCAGGCCTATGTTTTCATCACCACGTCACTCTCCCCATGGAAAGATCTGGCAACAGATGCTAGTATTCCAGTAGCAAAGAGAGCAGGGCTCCCTTATGATGGATACCGTTCAAAAACACGATCCTTGCCCAGAAAAGCTGGCAATTCAGAGCAGGCTGCGGTAGCATCAGAGAGCTGGTAATAGGCAGAGGCGTACCGAGCCGTTTGGCTGCTAGGGGCGGCAAGCCAAGTAGCACCCCCCGGGGGCGGGGCCTCGCTCCGTAGTGTATGCGGCATGACTTCATGATGCATGCGCTACGGAGCGCAGCCCAGGCGGACTGCGAATGTCCTCAGCAGCCTCGGCGGACTGCTGCATCCGCACATGCGCAGTCCGCCCGGACTCCCAAGCCGCCGCCTGGCACCCCTTCCAGGTGGAACCTAGGGCGCACCGCCCCCAACGCACCGCCCTCGCTACGCCACTGGTAATAGGAGCATCTGGTGCTTCTTCTTTTTAAAAAAATGCTTGCCAGTTCCAGGCAGAACACAGCATGCATTAATGCCAGGAGGGCTCAAAGTTCCTGGACCATCATACCCTCCAATATTCCTCAGATGAAAATAGGGATGCAGTCGTATCTTGGCTCCCAAACGCCTCGCGAGTGGAACGTTTTGACTCCCGAACGCCGCAAACCCGGAAGCGAGTGTTCTGGTTTGCAAACATTCTTTGGAACCCGAACATCCAACGCAGCATCCGCAGCTTCCGATTGGCTGCATGGGGCTTCCTGCAGCCAATCAGAAGCCACGCTTTGGTTTCCGAACGTTTTGGAAGTCGGACGGATTCCGTTTGACTTTTGAGGTACGACAGTATTTCACACTCCGCTCCCAACTTGCCCCCCCCTTGACCCCTCATTTTTCTGTCCCCTCCCCCAGAGCATTTTCTACCAGAAGGGCAAGTGGCATCATCAGGACACCAGTGGGACACAGCACACAAGCAGGGGTGAACGAAGGCGTCATGACATGTACTGTACATAGCGGTTTGCTGGCGCTGCCGCTCCAGCGACATACGGACGGTGCCGGGATCCTCTGCTCGCGGCTTCAGCCGCAAACGGAGGATCCTCTACATGCAGCTGTAGCAGCAATGGAGGGATCCCACCGCCATCCATATGGCGCTCGAGCAGCACCAGCGGCAAACTGCTATGTACAGCAAATGTGCGGCATCGTTACGTACAGCTGCAGCTGCGAATGTAGGATCCTACACATGTGGCTGCGGCGGCGCGATGGCTGCTTGTGCCGCCGTAGCGGGGCGAGCCCCCACGTGGTGCCTTCTGGTCACCCCCCTGGACATGGCAACAGGGGTGAACTGCACCCCGCCCCACCCCCATTGTGACGCCACTGCACACAAGCCCTCCACCATACTGAGAAAACCCTGCAATTCCGATTTTATTTTATTCTTTGGTAGATTTACAAAAAGAAAAACACACACCAATAAATAAATTTTAGAAAGGGGCAAGATTAGACACGGACACACAATTCCCGCCCCCCAATAATAATAACAATCAAGACCCCTTGGGCTCTGCTCCCCCTTTCTTCCCTCCCTGCAGAAGCCCTGTCCCCTGCCTGCCTTTCAGAGCCAGCATATCACACAGGGCTGGGCCTAGGCAGCGGCAGCCTCTCCTCTTCCTCTTTGCCCGGTCTCCAGCAGGGGCTCCGAGTTGCCCAAGGGAAGAGGCCGGCTGTAGTGGCCATGGAGAGGCCATGGAGAAACAACAGGATGCTCCCTCACTACCGCCACTTGGGAAAATACGGACATATGGCAAGTGTAGATTATGGTGAATTTTCAGAAAACAAAAAGTTAAAAACAACTGAACAATTTTTGGGGTGTCCTGGTTTTTACTTTTTGAAATACTTGTTTAGTCAATTAGTCGTGTCCGACTCTTCGTGACCCCATGGACCAGAGCACACCAGGCACTCCTCTCTTCCACTGCCTCCCACAGTTTGGCCAAACTCATGCCAGTCGCTTCGAGAACACTGTCCAACCATCTCATCCTCTGTCGTCCCCTTCTCCTTGTGCCCTCAATCTTTCCCAACATCAGGGTCTTTTCCAGGGAGTCTTCTCTTCTCATGAGGTGGCCAAAGTATTGGAGCCTCAGCTTCAGGATCTGTCCTTCCAGTGAGCACTCAGGGCTGATTTCCTTCAGAATGGATAGGTTTGATCTTCTTGCAGTCCATGGGACTCTCAAGAGTCTCCTCCAGCACCATAATTCAAAAGCATCAATTCTTCGGCGATCAGCCTTCTTTATGGTCCAGCTCTCACTTCCATACATTACTACTGGAAAACCATAGCTTTAACTATACGGACCTTTGTCGGCAAGGTGATGTCTCTGCTTTTTAAGATGCTGTCTAGGTTTGTCATTGCTTTCTCCCAAGAAGCAAGTCTTTTAATTTCATGACTGCTGTCACCATCTGCAGTGATCATGGAGCCCAAGAAAGTAAAATCTCTCACTGCCTCCGTTTCTTCCCTTAAAAAAACCCAATGCAACAACTTTTGTGTTCGGACTTCCACTTTTTGAAATACGGTAACCCTACCAGAGCATAGATGACAGAAGTAGCTACTTACACGTATTCTCATGTCTGTCAACAATATCCAGGCCAGAAGCTGAAGCTTTGTGGAACCAGATGCAAGCTTATTGGCTCCTTTGTGTCAGCTGACAAACATTTCACTAGAAGCTGCAGCACCATGTTCTGGGCTGCTGAACCTGCAGCAGCAAATCCCAAGTGTACAACGCCTCTCTGTTCTGGCAAGCCCACTAGGAGCAGGACACCAGGGACTCCTCTGCAGAGTCCCTTTCTAGTAGCCTGTTGGATGTGCATTCGGGGACTGGAGAAATGCATGCCCTTGTAGTGCCTGCTCTTGTGAATGGATGCATCCAAAGTGACTTCCCTTCTTGGCTAATGAATCATAGAATCTTAGAGTTGGAAGAGACCACAAGGGCCATCCAGTCCAACCCCCTGCCAAGCAGGAAACACCATCAAAGCATTCCTGACAGATGGCTGTCAAGCCTCCGCTTAAAGACCTCCAAAGAAGGAGACTCCACCACACCCCTTGGCAGCAAATTCCACAGTCGAGCAACTCTTACTGTCAGGAAGTTCTTCCTAATGTTTAGGTGGAATCTTCTTTCTTGTAGTTTGAATCCATTGCCCTGTGTCCGCTTCTCTGGAGCAGCAGAAAACAACCTTTCTCCCTCCTCTATATGACATCCTTTGATATATTTGAACATGGCTATCATATCACCCCTTAACCTTCTCTTCTCCAAGCTAAACATACCCAGCTCCCTAAGCCGTTCCTCATAAGGTTCCTCATATGAATTGTGTTGCTTCCCCCACCCACCCCAGACTGGTCAAAGCGACCCACCCCTCGTCCTTACTACCCTCGGCGCAGGTGAAGGACACGGGAACTCTGTGTTCTCTGACCTGCTCCTTTGTTTGGTGGTTGGGCAAGAGCCTCTTGGGCTGGTGCATGCAAAAACCCGTCTGATTCCATACCAGAGTCAGGACGCCTTCCCTCTTTCACCTTCGCGTAATTAAAGGGTGGAAACTGACAAGCTGCTCTTTGCTTGGCCAGAGTCCCATTTGCCTGTTTAATCCATTAACAAGCTGGGGCAGAACTGAGGAGGGCTTCCCTTGGGCACTAAAAGCACGTTAGGTGGGTTGGTTGGTTGGTTCCCCCCCCCCTGGGGGGGGACGTCTTCTGCTGGATTCGTTTAGCTCACAACCCAACGAGGAATCAGTCTAGAACTGATCATGGGTTATGCACGTCCTTCTGATAAGCGCCATCGGTGCAGATACGTCCTTGATCATTGCAGATTATTGTAATGACAATAATTACCTGGCAGTTATTCGAGTCATTTTCATCACCCGAGATACCAAAGGATTTACCAGCTAGCACAGAGCAGTGCAGAAAACCAGGTCACTTTAATATATTGTATGTGTGATTTTTTTTTATTTTTTTTGTGCAGTTATTCTTTAGGACTCTTCTCAGAAAATTACAATTCCCAGAGCGGTTTAACAACCAGTCCCATAACTCTGGGAATTATTGCTCCCTGAGGAGAATGAGGGAATCTCCTAACAACTCTCCACACCCTTAACAATAGGGTTGCCATTGACATAGCTGGAATATTGAAGCTGGAAACAGTGTCCGGGCAGAAATCCATAAAATGTCCAAGGAAATCCGGATGTCGGCGTTGTCGTTTTTGTCACTTCCCCGTAAAAATAGCTCAAAAACTTCAATTTGTTTTCTTTTGGCGATTTTGCCAGCTTTGGCCAACAACAACAACTTTTGTATCTGGATTTTCACTTTTTAAAATATGG